>OU026117.1:21396368-21401191 GCA_907269095.1 Blastobasis adustella | reverse complement strand
ACCTAACCTAACCTAACCTAACCTAACCTAACCTAACCTAACCTAACCTAACCTAACCTAACCTAACCTAACCTAACCTAACCTAACCTAACCTAACCTAACCTAACCTAACCTAACCTAACCTAACCTAACCTAACCTAACCTAACCTAACCTAACCTAACCTAACCTAACCTAACCTAACCTAACCTAACCTAACCTAACCTAACCTAACCTAACCTAACCTAACCTAACCTAACCTAACCTAACCTAACCTAACCTAACCTAACCTAACCTAACCTAACCTAACCTAACCTAACCTAACCTAACCTAACCTAACCTAACCTAACCTAACCTAACCTAACCTAACCTAACCTAACCTAACCTAACCTAACCTAACCTAACCTAACCTAACCTAACCTAACCTAACCTAACCTAACCTAACCTAACCTAACCTAACCTAACCTAACCTAACCTAACCTAACCTAACCTAACCTAACCTAACCTAACCTAACCTAACCTAACCTAACCTAACCTAACCTAACCTAACCTAACCTAACCTAACCTAACCTAACCTAACCTAACCTAACCTAACCTAACCTAACCTAACCTAACCTAACCTAACCTAACCTAACCTAACCTAACCTAACCTAACCTAACCTAACCTAACCTAACCTAACCTAACCTAACCTAACCTAACCTAACCTAACCTAACCTAACCTAACCTAACCTAACCTAACCTAACCTAACCTAACCTAACCTAACCTAACCTAACCTAACCTAACCTAACCTAACCTAACCTAACCTAACCTAACCTAACCTAACCTAACCTAACCTAACCTAACCTAACCTAACCTAACCTAACCTAACCTAACCTAACCTAACCTAACCTAACCTAACCTAACCTAACCTAACCTAACCTAACCTAACCTAACCTAACCTAACCTAACCTAACCTAACCTAACCTAACCTAACCTAACCTAACCTAACCTAACCTAACCTAACCTAACCTAACCTAACCTAACCTAACCTAACCTAACCTAACCTAACCTAACCTAACCTAACCTAACCTAACCTAACCTAACCTAACCTAACCTAACCTAACCTAACCTAACCTAACCTAACCTAACCTAACCTAACCTAACCTAACCTAACCTAACCTAACCTAACCTAACCTAACCTAACCTAACCTAACCTAACCTAACCTAACCTAACCTAACCTAACCTAACCTAACCTAACCTAACCTAACCTAACCTAACCTAACCTAACCTAACCTAACCTAACCTAACCTAACCTAACCTAACCTAACCTAACCTAACCTAACCTAACCTAACCTAACCTAACCTAACCTAACCTAACCTAACCTAACCTAACCTAACCTAACCTAACCTAACCTAACCTAACCTAACCTAACCTAACCTAACCTAACCTAACCTAACCTAACCTAACCTAACCTAACCTAACCTAACCTAACCTAACCTAACCTAACCTAACCTAACCTAACCTAACCTAACCTAACCTAACCTAACCTAACCTAACCTAACCTAACCTAACCTAACCTAACCTAACCTAACCTAACCTAACCTAACCTAACCTAACCTAACCTAACCTAACCTAACCTAACCTAACCTAACCTAACCTAACCTAACCTAACCTAACCTAACCTAACCTAACCTAACCTAACCTAACCTAACCTAACCTAACCTAACCTAACCTAACCTAACCTAACCTAACCTAACCTAACCTAACCTAACCTAACCTAACCTAACCTAACCTAACCTAACCTAACCTAACCTAACCTAACCTAACCTAACCTAACCTAACCTAACCTAACCTAACCTAACCTAACCTAACCTAACCTAACCTAACCTAACCTAACCTAACCTAACCTAACCTAACCTAACCTAACCTAACCTAACCTAACCTAACCTAACCTAACCTAACCTAACCTAACCTAACCTAACCTAACCTAACCTAACCTAACCTAACCTAACCTAACCTAACCTAACCTAACCTAACCTAACCTAACCTAACCTAACCTAACCTAACCTAACCTAACCTAACCTAACCTAACCTAACCTAACCTAACCTAACCTAACCTAACCTAACCTAACCTAACCTAACCTAACCTAACCTAACCTAACCTAACCTAACCTAACCTAACCTAACCTAACCTAACCTAACCTAACCTAACCTAACCTAACCTAACCTAACCTAACCTAACCTAACCTAACCTAACCTAACCTAACCTAACCTAACCTAACCTAACCTAACCTAACCTAACCTAACCTAACCTAACCTAACCTAACCTAACCTAACCTAACCTAACCTAACCTAACCTAACCTAACCTAACCTAACCTAACCTAACCTAACCTAACCTAACCTAACCTAACCTAACCTAACCTAACCTAACCTAACCTAACCTAACCTAACCTAACCTAACCTAACCTAACCTAACCTAACCTAACCTAACCTAACCTAACCTAACCTAACCTAACCTAACCTAACCTAACCTAACCTAACCTAACCTAACCTAACCTAACCTAACCTAACCTAACCTAACCTAACCTAACCTAACCTAACCTAACCTAACCTAACCTAACCTAACCTAACCTAA
The DNA here is from genome assembly GCA_907269095.1 of Blastobasis adustella. Taxonomy (NCBI): domain Eukaryota; kingdom Metazoa; phylum Arthropoda; class Insecta; order Lepidoptera; family Blastobasidae; genus Blastobasis; species Blastobasis adustella. The sequence continues at coordinate 21,398,595 of OU026117.1, read as the reverse complement.
CCTAACCTAACCTAACCTAACCTAACCTAACCTAACCTAACCTAACCTAACCTAACCTAACCTAACCTAACCTAACCTAACCTAACCTAACCTAACCTAACCTAACCTAACCTAACCTAACCTAACCTAACCTAACCTAACCTAACCTAACCTAACCTAACCTAACCTAACCTAACCTAACCTAACCTAACCTAACCTAACCTAACCTAACCTAACCTAACCTAACCTAACCGTAACCTAACCTAACCTAACCTAACCTAACCTAACCTAACCTAACCTAACCTAACCTAACCTAACCTAACCTAACCTAACCTAACCTAACCTAACCTAACCTAACCTAACCTAACCTAACCTAACCTAACCTAACCTAACCTAACCTAACCTAACCTAACCTAACCTAACCTAACCTAACCTAACCTAACCTAACCTAACCTAACCTAACCTAACCTAACCTAACCTAACCTAACCTAACCTAACCTAACCTAACCTAACCTAACCTAACCTAACCTAACCTAACCTAACCTAACCTAACCTAACCTAACCTAACCTAACCTAACCTAACCTAACCTAACCTAACCTAACCTAACCTAACCTAACCTAACCTAACCTAACCTAACCTAACCTAACCTAACCTAACCTAACCTAACCTAACCTAACCTAACCTAACCTAACCTAACCTAACCTAACCTAACCTAACCTAACCTAACCTAACCTAACCTAACCTAACCTAACCTAACCTAACCTAACCTAACCTAACCTAACCTAACCTAACCTAACCTAACCTAACCTAACCTAACCTAACCTAACCTAACCTAACCTAACCTAACCTAACCTAACCTAACCTAACCTAACCTAACCTAACCTAACCTAACCTAACCTAACCTAACCTAACCTAACCTAACCTAACCTAACCTAACCTAACCTAACCTAACCTAACCTAACCTAACCTAACCTAACCTAACCTAACCTAACCTAACCTAACCTAACCTAACCTAACCTAACCTAACCTAACCTAACCTAACCTAACCTAACCTAACCTAACCTAACCTAACCTAACCTAACCTAACCTAACCTAACCTAACCTAACCTAACCTAACCTAACCTAACCTAACCTAACCTAACCTAACCTAACCTAACCTAACCTAACCTAACCTAACCTAACCTAACCTAACCTAACCTAACCTAACCTAACCTAACCTAACCTAACCTAACCTAACCTAACCTAACCTAACCTAACCTAACCTAACCTAACCTAACCTAACCTAACCTAACCTAACCTAACCTAACCTAACCTAACCTAACCTAACCTAACCTAACCTAACCTAACCTAACCTAACCTAACCTAACCTAACCTAACCTAACCTAACCTAACCTAACCTAACCTAACCTAACCTAACCTAACCTAACCTAACCTAACCTAACCTAACCTAACCTAACCTAACCTAACCTAACCTAACCTAACCTAACCTAACCTAACCTAACCTAACCTAACCTAACCTAACCTAACCTAACCTAACCTAACCTAACCTAACCTAACCTAACCTAACCTAACCTAACCTAACCTAACCTAACCTAACCTAACCTAACCTAACCTAACCTAACCTAACCTAACCTAACCTAACCTAACCTAACCTAACCTAACCTAACCTAACCTAACCTAACCTAACCTAACCTAACCTAACCTAACCTAACCTAACCTAACCTAACCTAACCTAACCTAACCTAACCTAACCTAACCTAACCTAACCTAACCTAACCTAACCTAACCTAACCTAACCTAACCTAACCTAACCTAACCTAACCTAACCTAACCTAACCTAACCTAACCTCACCTAACCTAACCTAACCTAACCTAACCTAACCTAACCTAACCTAACCTAACCTAACCTAACCTAACCTAACCTAACCTAACCTAACCTAACCTAACCTAACCTAACCTAACCTAACCTAACCTAACCTAACCTAACCTAACCTAACCTAACCTAACCTAACCTAACCTAACCTAACCTAACCTAACCTAACCTAACCTAACCTAACCTAACCTAACCTAACCTAACTAACCTAACCTAACCTAACCTAACCTAACCTAACCTAACCTAACCTAACCTAACCTAACCTAACCTAACCTAACCTAACCTAACCTAACCTAACCTAACCTAACCTAACCTAACCTAACCTAACCTAACCTAACCTAACCTAACCTAACCTAACCTAACCTAACCTAACC